>JADLZK010009228.1:0-40092 GCA_015847255.1 Hyparrhenia diplandra | reverse complement strand
CCATGTCCTTGGGATTTTGCATCTCGACGTCCGTCTTGAGCGGTTCGCCCAAGCCCAGCCGTAGATGTTCACCGCTGTTTGTCGCCGAGGTGGCCCGCCGCGCCACGTGCCAGAACCGCTCGCGGTACCCATCGACTAAGTAAGCCCGGCCTTCTAGTGATGCCACCACCCGATTCCGCCGGCTCACCGGGCCAAAGCCGTTGATCGATATTGGGCTTGTCCACCCGGCCACCGGTTTCTCCCGACAACCATGTACCATTGCCGCGCTCCTCCCAGAGATGATAGAGGCGTACTGCACTTGCTCAGAGGCCGGCGTACCTTGTCCCCTCAAGAATTGCTCGCAGCCGTTGATCCATGGAAGGGGATCGTCCTGCCATCATAGGTGGGGGAAGGACGCCTTGTGCGGCGGGAGCGAGACCTGGGAAGGTGTCAACCGGAGGTGGAGGGGGCGGCACATGCGCCCCTGCGAGGACGTGCTAAGCGCGCCTGGCCCTTCAAGTAGCACTTCATCGGGTTTGTCGATCACCGCGGTGACTTGATTGTCCCGGTTACGCTTGCCATCGGTCGTCTCTTGATGAAGTCGCGGCTACTTGCCTCGAACATTGCCCTCATCTCGATCTCGGCTTCACGGAGTTGTTGGTGGTGTTTGAGCGTTGCCGATCATCGCGCAACGAAGATAGAGAGCCTATCATCGATCTTGTCCATCCCGGTGTTGATCTTGGCGACCTCGTGCATCACGTTCTTCGGAAGATCTTTGATTCGGCGTCCATGGTGGTGGGTGGATCGTAGTGGTCTCCGGGATACCCGGTTGTCGATTCCGCTAGATTGGGCGAATTGACACGTGAATTGGGGAATTGGGAGGAGATGAGGAGGATGGGGACGAAGATGGCGGCGGCGGGCTGGGGCGGCCGCCGCGCCGCCAAGGGCGCGGCTACGGCGACGGCGGCCGGGCGGCTGGGCGCTGCGAGTAGCTACGCTGGTCTGCGGGGGTGGGGGCACGCACGGAGAGAGGGAGGCGGGAGAGTTGGGATAAAATTCTTTATTTGCTTGTTGCCCTCGAAAGATTACATGCACCCTTTACTTATATAGCCCTATTGGGACTTGTATCTCAAGCAATCTCTCTAAAGGTTTCCTTATAGATTGGAATACCTTTACAAGCATGTCCTATTTATTTATTTCCTAATAAGGGTCTCCCTTATAGATGAGATAGCCCCCTTTGCACACCAAAACACCTAAAGATAATCCTAGATATCTTCCTCCTTTTCTCCTGGATTAGTTGCCAAGAATCCGCGGAAGGGAGGGGGACGGGGGCGCCCTTTCCCCTAGGCACATCGGGCCCGTCCCTCCCTGGCCCTATTTCTGGGTCGTGACATGTAGCTTTACATCTATGCTTTTTCTCGTATAGTCATAAAAAATGTACTAAAGTATATCATATTATATGTTCATTGTGTAGATCTACTCATTTAGAGTCTAACACAAATTGATTTTCTATTTTTGATTTTTCTATGTTTTATTATGATTTTTCAAAACCGCTTGAGGGGTAATTTGACGCTTTTTTGAAAGTTTAGGGGTGATATAGACCGTTTCATGTCGTTGGGGTGTTATGTAGTCCCACCCTAATAGATGGGGGTGTGATTTAGACTTTTCCTTACTAAAATTCATTTGAGTTTCGTTTAAGAAAAAAATTGCAAACTCCTCGAAAATTTGAAATTATGACACAAATATTACTATTATTTTGTATAAATTTGGTCAAATTTAAAATTGTTTGACTCCTCGAAAGCGAGATTTACATTCTTTTTTGATACGGAGGGAGTAACACTACTCAACTCTACTCCTTGTCCCAAAAATATATGTCGCTTGCAAAAACTTGACAAAATATATAATAAAAATATAAATATTTATGATACATAATTAGTATCATTAGAGAGATCTTTAAATCTAGTTTTTCAATAAATTTATTTAGTGATATATAAATATTGCACGTATTTTACATAAGTCGAGTCAAACTTGTGGCACACGAACAAAAAATGACAGATATTGGACGAGGCCGTTACTCTTTTACAACGAGGTGTGGGTCCTAGTTTCACCTATCAACGAGACATCCGTGCTGAAATAGCTAACTGAGGTTTGACCCGGTGGAATGCTTTCAAAATCTCCAATGTTAGTTCATTTTTGTATGAAATTTCATCACTTATAAGATCACAAGTCTACTCTAGCATTGAAAAGTTTATCAGGGAGGACAGTTCAAAAAATCTGACACGGACACAAAAGGATATACTATATATAATATATATACAAAACAACAAAATAATTTGATCACTGCTTCTGCAGCAACAAAATATTCAAGAGATAGCATTGTACAAGAAACAATCTTGTTGCAATTTAAAATTAAGAAATACAAAATAGGAAAAACCAAACTATTATTGATTTGGCCCAGTCAGCCCCTTGAGCACAACTAGGCCCAGTCAGCCCACGCTATTCAGCCTAGGGTTTTGTCTCCGCCACAGGATCCCCTCTCTTATATAAATCACTCTCCGCCGCCACCCTTCCTCTTCCGCTCGCGCACCGCTCCTCCCGCACCCCCCGCCGCCGCCGCCGCAGCCGCAGCTACTGCCATCGTCGCCATGGGTAAGCCACCACCAGAATTCAATCCTTCATCGGAGTTATCCTCCTCCTTATCTTCGCGCCGATCTGACGCCCCTTTTGTTGTGTGGCGATGACTGGCAGCCCGGATCAAGGTGCACGAGCTCCGGGGAAGAGCAAGACGGACCTGCAGGCGCAGCTCAAGGAGCTCAAGTCTGAGCTCTCCCTCCTCCGCGTTGCCAAGGTCACCGGCGGCGCACCCAACAAGCTCTCCAAGATGTGCGTACCTGCAATCTCTATTTTTTCTCCTGCTATTCTCCTGTCGTGAATTGGACTGAATCGAATCGAATCGTACCCGTCCCCTGTGGTTCTTCAGCAAGGTGGTGCGCACCTCGATCGCGCGCGTGCACACGGTGATCTCGCAGAAGCAGAAGTCAGCGCTGCGGGAGGCGTACAAGAAGAAGAAGCTGCTCCCCTCGACCTCCGCCCAAGAAGACCCGCGCCATCCGCCGCCGCCTGACCCAAGCACCAGGTATACAGGCCGTACTCCTACCACCACTGCCGCTCCGAGTGGTTGCAGGCCTTTGCTCTTCAGTAATAGTATTAGAAGATGGCGTTTTAATCGAAACACTTGAATATGTTATGTTACAACTTTAATTTGATACTAAAATCATGACTTAGTGAAATGAGGTGGAGCCTTGAGTATATCTTATTCCAATGGCACTTATTTCTGACAGTCTATTGTGCTTTCAATGTGCGATTTGGTTGGCTGTTGTGCTGTCATTGTGCAATTTGATTGGCTTGTTTAAGTATGTGGTATATAAATCTTTTATGTTCCAACCTTGCTGGATAAATTGTTAATTGAGTAACTGATGGTTTCTTTTGAACTCCCTCTTGAGCCACATGAGCTAATAGATCTTTCTTGCAACTTTAGAAAGTGAATTAAGTTTCTGCACTCAATCAAAATGTAGCAAACCCATGATTGTGGTTGATGGTGTTTTCATCATGGTATTAGGCTGTTGCTGGCTAGAATGTCTTGGTTTAAGCTTTAGGGTTGTTTGGTGCCTGCGCACATTAGCTTGTTTTATCTTTCAATTGCTATGGAACAGCACAAGATGCTAGTATACAATCAGTTCCTGAAGGTGTGTGTGAGTGTCAATTGAAACGATAACCAGTTTAAAATGTCACACTGCAATGCAAATTGATTAGTATATTATGTTATCCATCATCAGCTGTTCGTAGCTGAAATTTTGCAGTCCATAATTCTTGAGTGATCGCTCTTTTGTGTGGGTTTTTTTTATAATCATATAATATATGGCCTGACATTTTGCTCTGTTTGTCCTGCAGCTTTCTCTGAAGACGGAGAGGGAAAAGAAGCGTGAGAAGTACTTCCCCATGAGGAAGTATGCTATCAAGGCCTAGGTCAGAACTGTGAGATGCTGTGCTTAGCATATCATCGGCTGTTTCTTTCCCTAGGAAGTGTTTTAAGTTTTGATTTGTATGGACATTTGCTGTGGGTCGAAAGTACGATGTTTTTGCTCTGTAACCACAAATACCTAGATTGGTTTGACTGGCAATTCGTATCGACTCTTATATTTGGTGTTAATTTCTCGTTGTCTACAATCATACCGTGGTCATTATTATATCTGTGTTACTAACCCGATTGTGCTCAAGTTGGCAATCCCATAGTTGCAACATTACTAGAGTGCACGATGTAAGCACATGTCGGCGTGTCTGATGTTTTCGGGAGCTGTCTCTCTAGACCTCTTCGTACGAGCTATTTTTTCTCAAATGCTAGCACTGTTTATAAGATATTTTTTCTCAAATGCTAGCACTGTTTATAAGAGCTCGTGCTGCTGCTGAATTTGTTTCATGTGGACTCGTGCTTTTGTTGCTGCTGCTGCACATAAGTACCAAATGGAAACAAAAAATTCTTGAACCATCTAGTCGACAGACGGATGAGCACAACTATTGCGCAGGTTCAGGTATGAATCTCGTCTGACTGTCTACACGAAACAAACATGGAGCGAATTAAGAATGTAGCAACGGAATGAAGCGCAGCCAAGCGAGTAGGGAGTTAAGAAAACGAGAAGGGATGGGTGCAGAGCCTTCATTCCAAAGTGTTTTTCCAAAAGAGCACTTACTAGTTCAAATTTTAATCTTTGAGCAAAGTGAAGGTGAGTAGATCCATTACGGTGGATGCGCCAAAACAAAAAACATGCCAATATACCAGAAAACATAGCTGGAGCAGGAACCAATCTGCCAATCGCTCAGAAACAAAGCTAAATATACGTCTGTAAATTTCTAGGGTCTCTTACAACTCTCGCTTCGATCTACAATACTACAGATCTCTGCGCACAAAAAAGATGACCCACAGAGCTGAATCACAATTTTTCGACGACACAAAAATAGAGGCCAGAGGCACAAAATTGATGCCTGAAGAGTTTACCGAATCCTTTACATTACCATCCCTCCATCGATGGTGAGGACCTGCATGTCATCCACATGGCAAAGGAACTTGGTGAGAACGCTGCAGAAGTTTTAAGAACCAAGAAAAGATAACGCAGACCATCTCTAACCAGACCTGTCCAGTGATGTAACTTGCAGCAGGGCTGAGGGCTAAGAATTCCACCAGACCTGCTACATCCTCTGGACGACCATATCGCCCTAGGAATTTGTGTACATGATTAGTTCCAGGAGAGTGATGATACAATAATCTCTATTTTTTTTTTCCTATATTCACAAAACTGCATTATCCAACACTCATGTAATCATTTTTATTCAAAGATAGCACTGCTAATTAGGCTTGTCAAAGGTGAGCACTGCACAGGACCATGCTATATGGTATCCAATCAGTCACCCAATCAGCATGTACTCTAAAAATAACTGGAAGGTAGATAGTGAATGCAGCAACAGAAATCCACAGTTCCATCATGAGTTCATGGCACGCAATATTTGAATCTGTAGCTGCTTTTAATAACCACCTGGGGTATACACACCAACCCAAAGAATGGTGTGTTTCAATTACTTTTCAAAGAGAACAAACTACATTTAGTAAGCAACGTCGATACATGTTTTTATCTGGGCTTGTTGCTGTTTTCTCTATATATATGTCACTTATCTGCTACTGCTGGTGAACTACATAGTAAATAAAATCATCAAAGTGACTTTCAAGATGCAAATTTTCTAAACTCACTGGTAAATAAAATTCAGAGATGCACTTAGACAAGCCTGTTCCTCCAACTTCAACTGAAATCTCAGTTGAAACCTAGCCAGTCAGCATTCATGTTGATCCCAAAAGGGCCTGCCTATTCAAAATGTTTTAGAAAGTAAAGTATGACTGATATGTACTCTTGGATGTGTGTGTTTCCTATCCTTAATGCTTGAATATGGTACAATCTATGAAGAATGCACACAGTCAATAGCTAATAACCACACTGAAAGTATCTAGTAATGATTAATTAGTTATATTGTCATCATCTGTACTATGAAATAATATAAAAACATGAATTTGGCTAATACAGATTATGTCCCTACATTTTCATGAAGGCGGTTAGCATGAACTTCACACATGCACTGACTAGTAATAAGAAGAAACAATTAAAAAGTACAGACCAGCACATTGCCCAAAAGGAGTGAAAAAGCAGTAAGGAATGAACATATTAATTAATGAAGAAACTAACACACTGAATTAGATACTAAGGAATATTGGGTTACAACTGAGGATGCGAATGTGTAAGTAATATACCTAAGGGAATAGCTGACAGAATTTTCTTCTCTAGCTCTTCACCAAGTTCAGCAGTCATATCTGATGCAATAAAGCCAGGAGCGATAACGCTTTGCCTAAATAGAGAAGTTCAGAAAAAGTTCACTAACTGCAAAACTGGATAAAAAAAGCTTTGAGATGATGAATAAAAAGGTGTGCTCACATTAATATTTCTGCTGGCATACTCCCTAGCAACTGTTTTTGTGAACCCAATAACACCAGCCTTGGCAGCAGCGTAATTAGCTTGTCCAGCATTACCAGTTAGACCAACAACAGATGCTATGTTGATAATTCTTCCCTGCATTGCAGTATGAAAATATGAGTCTGGTTTACAAAGTGAGATATATGCATAATAGCAAAACACAGAAATAAAATATCAATCTGACAGCGAAAAAAATTGCCAACCTTTTTCTTCTTCATCATTACTTTTGTTGCAGCCTGCAAAGGTATATGTTGATGTGAGATGGAAACAATAACTGTTGTAGCAAAATGGGGGAGAATGAGAGGAAATACCTGTGTGCAAAGGAAAACGCCTGTAAGATTCAAATCAATCACATCTTGCCACTGTGATTTCTTCATTCTCATCAACAATGTGTCTCGTGTGATTCCTATTATCAGTCTTTTTTATCCAATTGTTGGAAGTGAAACAAATGGGAGTAGTTGCAAAACAAAAATATATTTCGGAGTACCTGCATTATTTACTAGTACATCAATCGCTCCCCATGTATCAACAGCCTGAAAGTGCAAAATTTGCAGTTAGTGCATTATTTGTCAGAATCGAAAAGGAGAATAATTGATGTAAGAAATAACAAATTGGTAGCTCAAAAATTCACTCCCAACTTACCTACCGTTTTTATCATAGATTCAACATCAGCCTCTTTAGAAACATCTCCTCCAAAGGTAATGGCCTGGCCTCCAGAAGCTTCAATCTGTAAAATATAGAAATTTTAATATGTGTTTAAGTTTGATATGGTTTGGTGCAAAATTATACTGAAAAAAGGCTCCCCCAAAAAAAAAATGAAGTGTGTTCTCTGTTCAAATAGTAATTTATTCATGATCCCCTGAAACACCAACAGATGATAAGTTATAGTTTCTTTATAAATATATGATGGTACACAGATCTCCTGTCCTGTGTGCTCAAGAAAAATAGTTTATTAAATATTTTTCTTGTCAACAACCAAACGATATCAGGCTATAATTGAACTGTAACATCTGAAAAAAAAAAAAATCATTTGTAGTCCTTGTTGTTCCCCTAGAACCTGACACTAGTCCTAATGCCGACCAGCAGCTAGAAACTGATTGGAGATTAGGCAGGGCTAGGTGACCGCCAAGGAAACATTGATTATAAGTAAGTATTGAAACACGACCCATACTAAAACATTCCATTTTGGTACTTGACAAAAACTCATCAATTACATGCATCAGAATGTATGTATCTTGACACCTAACGTTAGAGGTGGAATGTTATTTATATTTGAGATATTTGAGAGAATGCTGAGACATAAAGATTGGATAACAGTTGCCCTGATAAAATACAATTACTGACATGACATTGTCATCTTAGATGTATTGGAGATGGAAGGGCAACTACGGATAACTTTTAGAATGACAGTAGGATCAACAATGTTTAGTGGAATACAACTGCTATATTGGTGGGGTCTTTTTTGAGTCGTGGGTAATAATTGATCAAGTAAACTCTCCTACACATGTATTTATGGATAACCTACCATGCAAAAAGAGAATAAAATAAGCAGTGCGGTCTCTATTGGTTATTTTGCCATATTAAAGGTGCACTAGTATAATCAACAATCCTATACCGTATATATTTATTTCCTAATGGAAATTTTGGAATGATTTGCTCTAAGAGAAACATAATGGATACTTCCGAAGAAGCAGTAACTATTTCAATAGAAGTTCACAAACTTTGAGTGGATGGGATGGAAACTTAACGAGAAATTAATTTATGAGTCACAATACACTTTCAATGTAGATGGCAGCCTGGCAAAATTTAATTTAAACATAACATCCTGTCATTGCATTTTAAGTCTGTTTCTGTGCTTAATTGTTGTCTTTTAGGCTTTGGTTGGGGAGCACCAAAAGGAAAAACAACAAGAAGAAGAAAAAAAAAGAGGAAACCTAAGTATTTATTTAATAGGCCACTTGCCACAATTCAAGCTTACCTCCTTGAGACTTCTTCAGCCTCCTTTGAAGATCGGGCATAATTCACCAAGACCTGCAGTTTAATCACAGCTTTCATAAAATTCTGAAGATAAAACCATTTAACCATTATGCATAATGGTCCATTTAAATTGATAATCTAATAGCTTGCTCTAGCAATGGTCATTGTGGGCTTGAGGTTTCTGCAGAGTTTAAGAGAAGCACCATACACATTCGATAAACTTCTATACATTTATAAGCAGATTACTTAAACTGCTAAGTGCTAACCTTGCAGCCTGCTTTTCCAAGAGCCAATGCAGTGGCTTTTCCAATCCCCTGGAAGCACCAGTAACAACAACCACAGGGCCTTCCAACTTTGTCTCACTTTGTACAATGGCTTTGATCAACAGCTGTAACATAAGTTCTTACACCTGTAAATACAATTTATTACTTAGTAAAAAAAGAGAGAAAATATTAATGGTTTAATTTATTGACGAAAGGAATTGGAATGACGTCATGATTAAACTTCAGCGTTTCCCTATAGAATGACCAGGCAAGGGCATCATCATAATAATTCATATATGCCTTGTTCACACAAGTATACCAAATCTATACTCAAAGTTGTTACGAAGTGATATACGAACGCCAAAATCTATACTCAAAGTTGTTACGAAGTGATGACATACGAATGCCAAAATCTATACTCAAAGTTGTTACCAAGTGATGATATAGGAACGCCAAGGAAGCACGCATTCGAAAGAGCAGGAACCCATTGTTCAAAAATTCCAATACATTGAAATACCGAATTCCAATACACTGCCTAGGTGAACCTTGAAATACCGAGGAATCCTTTCAGTAGTAACCGCCAGCAGCTTCCCAACTGCGGAGACTAAGAACCCAAGAAATCAAAGCAAACTACTGCTAACACTCCAGAGGTGAGTTGAGGTCGGCACGCCGTACCGGGGAGAGCGACGGCGCGGGCGCTGCGGTCGGGGCCGGAGCGGAGCGCAGGGGCGAAGCTGACGAGGCCGCGGCGCACCGGCGATGCGCATGCGCGGATGGCCGCCGGGGAGGCGAGCGCGGCGGCGGCGGTGGCAGGGGCCATGAGGGATCGGAGGGCGGCGATGGGGACGAGTCGGGTCGCCAGCGAGAGAGCCGTTTGTAACGGATGGCGTTGGGGTTGGGGGTTTGGCACGTTTGGTGTGCCTGCCTGCGGCTGCTTGCTTTTGGCTTGCTTCGATGGCGACGGGTGGCTTCTGCCGGAAGGCCACCACGACGATGATGGATGGGGAGTTGGGAGATCTGGCAAACATTGATTAGACCAGCAACTGTATATTTGCGTGTTGTAATAGAACATACAATTTGTTGAGTGATGCTCGTACGTAGGAGTACTAATATTAACAAGCAATTTTTGTTTTAATTAGTTTAGTCTTAAATCAAATAAAATTTTAAGGCTGGTGTTAAATGTTAGTGTAAGTAAACAAATTAATCTCGTAGCAGAGATTGACACAAACTGACTCAACTTAATTAAATGGGTGACTTTTGTGAATTTATTGGGAATTTAACGAAGGTGGAAAGCGATGTGCATGGCTCGGATGGAGTTGTGATATGAGTGTATCACACTAAGGCCGTCCGCAACGCCAAATGAGAAATCGCTAGCGACGAGAACTCCACAAATAAAAAAAGAGCGTTGCGAGACTAGCCCAGACTTCCTCCCTAGGACGCTGCACTCTCCTCCTCTCGACCAATCAGATTATATCTAGCCTATCGATTTATCTACCATTGGGGCACCCTAACAAAAAAGTATCTTCATGTCCAAACTCAAAAGAATAAGAGTGAGAGGTGACATACCGAGACACGGATGGATTGGAAAAAGAGAGACGAAAAAGAATTGATCTTCAGTACGTATTAGGCATAGTTACACGAAAATAGTTAATTGTGTATTAATATATAAATTGCCATTAGTACATATTTAGGAATGAATGGAGTATATGCACTCCAAATGAATGAAAAACATAGGAATTATGTGTTTGGCTGGGTACAAGAAAAGGTAAGGAATTTGAAAGTAGGCCTATTAAGAAAAAAAAATCATATTACTTCTTTATCCACCAAGGTATCCTGTCATATTACACCTGCTTGATTAGGGAGAAATATAATACACCTGCTTGATTAGACACCAACTGTAGTTATTAATCCCATAATACTTGTCCTTGTTCCTTGTGCACAATTTTGTTTGATGATGTACGCGTGGATTCTTTTTCCTTATGATTTTCCTTTGGGATTAGGGAGAAATGAAATTTTCCTTTAGCCCCCTTTAGAATACAAAGTGTCTTTCATGCTCTTGTTTTTTTCTATGAAAAATGAATTCATTCCTGTGAAATTTCTGCTTTCCAAAGGGTCCTTAGTTTTACTATTGACCTATTCCTATATAAACCAAATGTTGCTATAGGAACTAAATGCTTAGTAATTAGAATCCTACATTTTTGTGTGTGTTTTCCCTCCATTCCAAGGGGACCTATTTTTGATATAGCATAAATCTGTAGGGTTAAAAAGATCAATTGAAGGGACCCTTTCATTAACAATGAACTTGATGTGATTTTATATATGACATTACATAAACTAATCAGCCTGAATATTTTGGATACTCTAGAAGTGATACTTTGGTTTAAGCATAAAAGATGTATCATTCACCGCATGATGCCTCTCAAAAACTTTTCGAAATGCAGGTACAAACAATATCTGTTTCTTCAGGTGTTTTTGACAAAATGGGCCTCTGATATGCATCTGACCAGGGCCTTTCAAAAGGATGGCCATCTGGTTACGCTAGTGAAACTTATACAAAATAAGTATCATTAAATTAACTATGAAATATGTTTTTTAGTAAACTTAGTTGTAGATATAAATGATAATACTATTCACTATAAATATTATGGTAGTTTGACTTGTCCTAATCCTATAATTGTATATATATTTTTAGATGGAGGAAATGCATAGCAAAATAACAAAGCTAACATCATTCATTTCAGCAAAGGTCAGGCAGCTAGCAAAGCAAGAACTAGAATTGGCAGTGAAGGCCAAGGCTGCTTACTGGAAACAAAGGAGCAAGCACCGGGCGATCAAAGAAGCAGATGCCAACACGGCGTTTCACCATGCACATGCAACACAGCGATCCAGACAGAAATACATCAAGAAGATTAGTGTCAACGGTGACGAAGTTGTCAGCCATGCTGGCAAAACTCAGGCCCTCACTGAATACTTCAAATCTGTGATGGGAGTGCCGGGTTCCTCAACGCCCATTGACCTTGACACTCTCTTTGCGGATGCTTACCGGCCAAGTGAAGATCTATATGCAAGTTTCAACGCAACGGAAGCTGTATTAGCGATCAAAGGAATGAACACCTGCAGTGCCCCGGGACCTGATGGATTCGGGCCGGCATTCTACAAAGCTGCTTGGCCCTCTGTCAGGGACACAGTCATGGAGTTCCTCTCAGCTTTCCACCGGTGTGAGGCTGATTTGGATCCCATCAACCGATCACACATGGCGCTCATACCAAAGAAGATTGGTGCCATGGAAGTCAGCTCTTTCAGACCAATATGCTTGCAGAACTGCAGTCTGAAAATTCTGTCCAAGATCCTAACTACCAGATTGCAGCATCAGATACCGAAGCTAATTGACATTGCTCAGACGGGCTTCATCAGAGGGAGGTTGATCTCGGACACCTTTGTCTACGCAGCGGAATTGGTGCAGGTCTGCCACAAGAGGAAACTGCCGGCAATTGCTCTGAAACTAGACTTTGCCAAGGCTTTCGACACCGTCTGTTGGTCGGGCTTGTTTTCAGTGCTAAGGGCGAGAGGCTTCAGTGACCTGTGGATTAACTGGATGAAGAGTATACTGAGCTCTTCGAAAACGGCGGTCCTGGTAAATGGATGTCCGGGGCCATGGTTCTCTTGCAAGCGAGGCCTGCGACAGGGGGATCCCATCTCCCCCTACCTCTTCCTCCTTGTTGCTGAAACTCTGCAATGGTTGATCAAAGCAAATGCAGCCATCAGGCACCCTACTGACAATGAGTTACCGTGTGCGGTCCTGCAGTACGCGGACGACACGTTGATCGTTCTGCGCGGTGGCACATCTGATGCCACTAACCTGAAAGGGATCCTTGACCAGTTCGCTGCACTGTCTGGACTACAAATTAATTTTGACAAAAGTACGCTCGTACCGATCCACATGGACAACCAAACTGCAGATGCCTGTGTTCAGATCCTTGGTTGCAGGAAGGAGGGTTTCCCACAACCTTACCTTGGCTTGCCGCTTTCTGTGCATAAGCTCCCGGTGTCGGCTTTCAACGGCTACATTCAAAAATCTGACCGACACCTAGCCTCCTGGCAAGCTCAGTTGCTCAACCCAATGGGAAGGGCAGTCCTCATCAACTTTGTTCTTGATTCGCAACTGGTGTACCTAATGAGCTCAATTCAGCTGCCCCAGTCAGTCATTCACTTCTTGGATGGGAGCAGACGAGCTTTTCTCTGGTCAGGGGACACCTCCGGGAAAGCTTCGCCGGCGAGCTGCTTGGTAGCCTGGATTTCAGTTTGCATGCCAAAGGAGTTTGGGGGTCTGGGAATCAAAGATGTCGGTGTTCAGAACATCTGCCTGCTGCTCAAGCTGATACATCGACTGCACAGCACTGACTCGGCCTGGGCGCTCTGGGTTCGTGGACGCGCTTCACTAGCCTCCCTGCGCGGCGACGTCCACGGTCACCACTGGGAGGCGTTGCGTTCGCTGCTGCCGCTATATCAGGCGATCACCACCGTCGTCATCGGTGATGGGGCCTCTACCTCGTTCTGGCATGATGTTTGGCTCGGAGACGAGGCCTTGGCAGACTCCTACCCGGCGTTGCACAGCCATTGCTCCAGCAAGGAAATCTCGGTTAGTGATCTATTGCAAGCAGGCCTACGATCAACTTTGGCACCAAGGCTCTCCCCGCGCGCCCAAATAGAGCTACAGCAGGTGCAGACGCTATTGAATGACATTGACACCAACAGCGAGCAAGACACTAGGGTCTCGCCTTTCTTCAACTCAAGGAACGGGCTCGACAGTGGGGCAGTTTACAACCTACTCAAAGGCTCAAAGCTCGGGGCCAAGAGAAGGACGTGCGCGCAACCTTCGTTTGGAAAAACTCGGCTCCTCCAAGAGTCCAGTTGTTCATGTGGCTACTGATGAAGAAGAGAATCCAATGCCGAACGGTTTTGTTCAAGAAACACTGCGTCCCAAGCAACACCTGTGAAGTTTGCAATGCTCATGACGAAACGCCGGAGCACATCATGGGAGGCTGCACGCTTAGCAAGCTTTTCTGGGAAAAACTGGACATGAATCAGTTCCTTGGCACCGACGTCACTCTCTTTCACCTGATCAAACCCGGCGCGGGGGTCCCGGATGAAGAATCGGCTGCCTTCGTCGCCTTATGCTGTTGGATGATTTGGAAGGCACGAAACGCCGCAGTGTTCAGACAAGAGCCCAAAACTGTTCATCAACTGCTTGAGGAATGCAGGGCAACGGCTGAACTTTGGCGTACAAGGCTCTCCTACTTGTAAACAGCGTTTCGCTGTCGTTGTAATCTAAACCTTGCTTTCTGGCTGTTAAGGGCCACTTAATAAAATTCAGGTGGGGAATCGACTCCCCCGGTGACTCTTAAAAAAACACCACTATATTGTATATAGGACTTTAGTAATATTGAGAATGCCTAGTTGTGCCGATGGATGGCAACATTCACCGATGATGTTTAGTTAATTCTTTGCTTATTCTATCACGTTGTCATGCAATGTCAATCAGACCTTTTGCGTGTTCGAGAAAAAACATTGTCATGCAACGTTTTGGGCTTACAATTTGTGACTTTTGAGTAAACACTGAACACCATGTATATCACACCGTGCTCTTTTTGTTCCTTGCTTGATCCTGTCTTTGAAGAAAGGTTTCTTCAGGATGACGAATTGTTGAGAACCCACTCCACCAAGGTGGTGACTCCGAAGCCAGTACCTGCCCGCTTGTTGTTGCTCCAGACTGTGCCGGCAATGTCGATGTGCATCCACTGAACCTTCTCATCAACAAACTGCAACACGTACGCAGAATAGAGCATCAGTCAATTGTTTCTAGGAACATCTGGTCCGATTTGTATAGGTGCTTGCAAATAAACCATAATAAGCAAATAGATCGATCGTTGTTGTACGTGTTTCAGGAACAATGCGGCAGTGATAGCGCCGGCCTTGGGCTGCAAAGGGCCGGCGCAGAGCATATCAGCGATGCTGGACTCCATGGACTCCCAGTAGCTCTCCTCCATCGGCAGCCTCCAGAACTTCTCTCCGGAGACCTCATAGGCGGCCGCAAATTCCTCGGCTAGCTCATCGCTTGGTGTTAAAATCCCTGTGTATACATGTAATGGAAGGCGGTGGTAATTGGTAAATCCCTATGGCTAGTATATGCAAAACATGCATAAAAAAGAAATCTGATGCCCCATTATTTTGGATACATGCATAGATGCTATAAACTTATTGTTATCTTTTTTAGATGCAGAGGTCAGGAGTGGAGGAGCAACGGTCAAGGTCAGTTATAGTACGTACCAGCAATGCTAGGTCCAAGTGCATCACGAATGGCACCGGTTAACGTTGCCAGATCAATAATCTGCATATATACCATGTCAATTGATCAAGCAAGACACTCGCAAAGATACAGTTGTTTATATACTCTATTAGCATAGACTTCCAAAAACATACAGAAAATTAACAGCCTATAACTCCAGGGAATAGGGTGATAAAAGTGAAATCTACTTCCATGTAACTATCAGTTCAGCTTGATCACCTGCATTTTAGTATCTTATTCCTACACAAACCGACAAGCACAGCTGGATCACTAAATAATGAATGAATTCACCATCACCTAATAGAACGGAGAAAAACGCGTTTCTCTAAAAATATTGGCCGGCCTATATATACGTCGTCAAATGATGCTAGTGCAAGAGAAATTTAACAACGACCAAAGCGTAAGTCATTACCTTGTCAACACCTTGGTTACAAGCATAGACCAAAGCGTCAGCAAGCGTAAGCCTCCCCTCCGCATCCGTGTTATCTACCTGAAGAAGAAGAAGTACATATTTATATATGAAGACAAATTAATACTACAAAGCAGGATATATAGCCATCACACACTACTACTACTATGTTTCATGGATAATGCGGATTCTGAAATTTTGAAGGCATTATTATTGCGAGAGAAATAAATATGTATATATACCTCGATCGTCTTTCCATTAGAAGCAGTCACGATGTCACCGGGTCTCATGCCTGAGCCACTAATCATGTTTTCAGACGCAGCAGATATGAAATGAACCTAGTCAGTCACAAGGGATTGAGATCATCAGAAAATACACTAAAACGTGAAGGATAAATACTCGAACTAGCTAGCTAGTAGCTGAATCTGAAGTACCTCAACTCCAGGAGGCTTGATCTGACCCAAAACTTTAGCTGCACCAAGCAAAGCCGCCGCAGCTCCCATGTCCTTCTTCATAAGCTCAATGGTGGCGATTGGTACGGCCTTAATGTTGTAGCCACCACTAGAGACGAAATGGGTGAATCAAGCATTCAGAATCACTTATATATATAGCTGTCTCATGAGTCATGACATTAATTCATTTCTAAATATTCCTGTAGTAAAAAGAATACCAATAATTATTCAGTGTTGAAAGTAGGATATATATAAACCTGTCAAATGTGATGCCCTTCCCAACAAGAGCCAGCTTTGTCTTGACATTACCACCTGGGGGTTTGTAACACAGGTGGATAAAGTAAGGTGGGTTTGTTTCAGAAGCCGCTGCAACTGCCAAGTAGGAGCCCATCTTCAGTTCTCTGCATTTCTCAGCATCTAATATTGTGGCTGTGAAGACATCGCTGTATGTCGAAGCGATCTTCGCCGCCTCCTCCGCGAGAGCGCCTGGAATGAATGGTTAAGGACGAATGAGGAGGACTATTCTGACAGTAAATATGTCAAACATGTGTACCACAACAAAGTATGTACCACTGTATATCGGACTAATGTTTACTGAAAATTGAGGCCGGCCAATTCTACTGAGTAGTGAGTGAGTACTGTTACTACTGACCCGGGGTAAGGACATTAGCGGGAGAGTTGACAAGATCTCTCGCAAGCATGACGCCTGATGAAAGAAGGTTACCATGGTGAAGTTTGTGATCCACCTCCGGGCCACATCCCAGCCCAATTATGTCTACCTGTTTCAGATGCACCTTTTTCCATTCAGACTTGTATCTGCTGTCCTCGTACAGTCCCAGCACCGTTCCTGCAATATACAGTTAAAATTCAAATTCAAGCTAAACAGAACCGACAGAAAATTAACTAATCCAGCAAACATGATGAAGCCAATTCGTTCCAGGAGCACAGACAGGCTTGAACTAATAATAACTACACACAGTACCAGAAGCAATTGCCGCGGCAGCATTCAGCCTGAACTCTTGTCTGATCACAGCGGGGGAGGTCAGAAGGACAGCGGCGCTGGTGGCCCGAACAGCCCTGGCAAGTGACGCGACGGATTCACCTAGGCCCTGCAGGCACCCGGCGCCGCGGGCAGCGAAGCCGACGAGAGCCACCCGCTTGAACCGCTGCCCCTGCACGCGGAGAACCACCGACTGGCCGGGCTTGCCGGTGAATTCCTCCTCTGCCGCCGCGGCCCGCAGCAGGCCGCCGAGCTGGCCGTCGAGCTTCTTCAGGACCTCGTTCTCGAACGACGAGTCGTCCGAGGCGGCTTGTGGATGCACCACATCCTTCTCGGTCACGGCGACAGCGAGTATGTCGCCATCCCAGTCCGAGAACTCGATGTCTTTTTGCTGCGAAGCTGATCTGAAACAAACCGCAGGGAGGACGACAGTGCAGGTTGAGCTTACTAGTTACTACGATCGACGGTGACGCTGGATCGTGTGCTAAGCGGATGATCGAATCGATTCCACGGGAATCCAAATCAAAACACTGGATAGATAGAAATTGACAGGCCGGCCGATCCTGAGTCAAACAGAACAGAGCAGGCGCACCTGAGGCAATTCGACGGCGGCGTTGGGCCTGGTGAGGCCGAGAGTGGCGGCGGCGGTAGCGGTCTCACCCATCGGATCGGAGAGAAGAGGAAATGTGGTGGCCGGAATGTGAGAGGCGTGCGCTGGACTGAAACTGAGAGCTAGCGTAGCGTGGACGAGGACTGTGGGTTAGGGAATTCGGTCCGTTCCCGCTGCTGCTCAGTGTGGACTTCACCCGCTACAAGACGGGGACGAGGCTTAGAAAAAGGGCACGAGGAAGAAATTTTCAATCCTCTAGCCCTCGCGCCTGGCGCGGTGGCGGCTAATTCGCACCAGTCACCGTTCAATCCTTTTAGATGTTTTCCTCTCTCTTTTTTTTTTTTTTTTCAAAAAGCCCACCTTGATTTAGGAATGGCAATCACACTCTGCAATTAGGAATGGAAATCACACAGGCTGAGATGCCATCAACAGTGAAAGCATCAATAAGCTCTCTCCTATCAAACTAACACAACTCATAAGTTACCTCATTAGCACTTCCGGGAGCATTTGGAGACTCTGAATTTCTAAAAACACTGGAGGATTTTCTTTGCTTCTTGGATGATATTGCATATTATGGAATGGTTTCTACGCATGTCCTTCAGAGAACATACCATCGCGAGGGGGTCTGACTCCAACTAGAGGCACCCTTGCCTAGGCCTGCCCATGCAGCTATAGGCATTCAGATTCTTCCGTGACTCGCATTGTTGATTGTGAATTCTTTGGCTCCAGCGTGGTGAATTCCGTAATGTGATTAACTCAGAGTTGGTCGGTTTCAACCCAACAAGTTGATTGTTCTAAGGCCAGTCTCAATGGAGAGTTTCACCTCCCGGTTTACAAGATGTGAAACTTTGATATGAAATAGACGTCTCCCTCAATGCACAGTTTCATAGGCTCAAGGGTCCCACAACCTCTCTCTCATTGCATGGTTTAATTGCATAGTTGTATGGTGAAACTCTATTTGTGTCTCAATAGGGGTTTCACACAGTTTCCAACGCATGTGAAACAATAGTGTCCAAAGGTTTCACCATGGTGAAACTCTTTACTTCTCTCTCCTAGGGGTTTCATGCAAAAAGTGAAATTTTGCTGATGTGGCGCTACATTTAATGTGCATGAAACACTCATGAAACTCCCATTGAGACTGGCCTAAGGCCCTAACAGCAAAGCTCAAACTTCTATGGAGAGCCCTACAAGAGTGGCATATATGCTGGGTGGTCAGCCTCGAGAATGTCATTGCAAATTTAATGACAAGTTGACTATCCGGTTTCTAGTCTAGAAGTAATAGTGGACTTCAGAGACATGAGTATAGAGGAATGAAACTTCAAGGACAACGAACATTTGTTGTCTTTGTTGAGAATCTATTCGTAGTAGAGGGAAGCCATTAAATGGGTTAAACTTGGAGAGCATGAACCAAATTCTTTAATTCAAAAAAAAAAACACTGATACATTGAAGTAGTCTCATCTATGATAATATGGTTTAATAGTCACTGTGCATTATACCGGATTATATGGTCCTTGGGAAATAAAGGTTGGTCTGCTCATTATATGGGAAGACTTTAAACTCATTGTATGGGAAGACTTTAAACTGATATGGTCCTTGGGCAATAAACATATGGTTGGTCTTTCAAAAAAAAAAAAAAAAAAAAAACATATGGTTGGTCTGCTACTGATACAGCTGAACGGAAGAGACGAGAACAGTGAAGGCCTGAAGGGGTCGAGTTAGGCTGCTGGAACCGGCATATGGCCTATCGAATACTCTGCATTATACAGGAGTAGACACCATTTCCAGCCTTCGCCATGTGGCCTCGTGAGACTTTTGGTTAAGACCAGGCCAAATTTTGCCGCTCACTTGGTTCTAGTTTGCCATGCCTACTGTTCTGCAGTTTTAGAGCAGCGGTTTTTTTTTTTTTTTTTTTTGACAAGGAAACACATTCATTAAATTAACAGCAAACTGCTGTTAAGGGGTGGTACAAGCTGAAGCTTACATGCTGTAAAGCTTCGAAACGTGGGCAGCATGCAGAATGTTCTCTATTAGAACAAGAAATGGAGAACATCCCTGAGCTATGTGATTTAGATTTAATAGCACGCTGAGCTAGGAATTAGAGCAGTGTTTGGAAGTTTGGCAGGACACGCACGGGCAGGACCCAGACGTCCCTCAAATCCCTCCAGATACTTGTCTAAACTAGAAGAGATCATCCCCAAAGAAGGGGACAGGGAGACGCTGTCGGGCGGAGCATAAACCGACGACGTTACTGGCTGTGCGTTCAAGCACCCATCATACAGGCATCATACAGGCACCAGCTCCAACATTCTCAAGTAGACCATTAATGTCCCCAAGAGAATCATCTCGGTAAGCCATTTTACATCGTAACACACTGTCTTGATATACACACACATCCACGAGGGCTGCCTACCAAGTATACAATCACAAAACCATCTTTCACAAAGTGCCCTGAAACACATATACACTTTTCTGTCACCCATAAATGGTAGCCTACAGACTGCAGAACAATGGGTTTTGAACCTACTAACAACTACAAACGAAAGCTCTGGTATCTGTTTGATCATCATCCCCTGGTTCCTCGGCATGTGCAACTTCATAGCATCTAGCTTTGTTATCATCGGTCAATTAAAGACCTCAGTACAACAGAATGATCTTGTGATGGCCAACTATGATGGAGGGCTTACTGAAGGTCTGATCCTGGCAGGCATGCTACTGTAATCACTTTTTGAAGCCATTGGATGGTAGAAAGTGTGGTGCGGTGTTATGGACATATCATTCATCGAATACTCAATGTCATCGTCACTGTTAATATCTATTTCATAGTGATCATCCGAGCTGCCCACATTCACTCCGGGTGCGTCAATGTCGCCAAGCTCTTCATCGTCCTCATCGCTGTTGTTGTTACTGTATGTCGGCTTGACCAAGGACCAGAACTCAAAATTTGGGCGTATATATCTGCAAGGATACAATGGGTCATCAGGAAGGAAACACTAACAGACACTAATTACAAGGACAATTAGCTTGAGTTAAAAACACCGTTCTGCCAGTGCTAGTTGAGCTCATAATAAGGACAAAAAAGAGGATTCAGCAACAGGAATTAAAATTTTGAGCAATTTTTGGTACAAATGTTATAGCAACGGTATGACAACAGTTTTACGAAGTTCAGGATTGAATAATATGCAAATAAATCACTATCCTCCAAGAGCATGAACTAGAAGTAGAACATAATGACACTACAACTGGCTACAAAGGCACTTTTATTGATATTCAAACCTGTCAGAATCTTTAAGCAGATATGGGTCAAACGGGAAGAACATGTCAAGCCTATTAAGTCCTCCAAATGCCTTCGATAGATCAGATTCAACTCCATCTTCATGTGTTGATCCATGGAACAGGCCCGCAGCCCTAGCCTGTCTCAAGAACTCATTCACTATTGCAGGCAAGCACACCTATAGCATCAAAAACCATGCCGGTTACCATTATGTATTTATATAAAGGCAAAACACAAGTGCTTGGTTGCTAAAAGATACAGTGAAAGTGGTAGGGAGTGTAATACAGACCTTTAATGGCTCCAATGGGTCGGTCAAGATTTTCTGGATTCGCATTTGAAAAAGTTGTAGTTTAAGATTTGGGTAGTCCATAATAGATCTCAACCGAAAGCGTAGGACATACATCACAGCCTGCAGGTTAAGAAACATGGCAGATAAAACATTCAGAAATCATATGATGCTAGAACAGGAACAGGGGTGATTGAGCAATAACATGCATTTGAATTCTTCTCTTAGTTAAATATACATAGAGAATATGGCATATCAAACCTGGCAGCTAGCATAAAATAGTTGATGTTTTATAGGATTGGCTGTCACCCCTTTGTTACGCTGAAGGCTGCAATAGTCCTCGCACCAGTCCACTAACCTAAGCGCATAATGTAACATAAATCTCATCAGATATACAAATGCATAAAACGTAGATACTGTGTGAGGTGTTCAAAACAAATATTTTTATGTTCAGAGTGTAGCCACCTTTTTTGAGTACACCAATAACTATATTTACGGAAATGAACCTTGCCGGGATAGGTAGCTTCCAACATATGAAACTGCAGACATTCTGCACTTAGAGAAACAAATGTGGTCATTGGCATTTCATTAATCGTCAGCTCACACAGGTTGTGTATTAGGTTAGCAACAAATCGATCTCGAAACAAAATATGCTAGTTATTTCAATCACTGAATCTCCTCCAACGATTATATTTGTAAGCCCTGATTTCTGGTCGTCCGATTAATCGCGATTAGTCGTCCCGGTCAGTCACAGGGGCTTGATTAGGTACCTCGACCCGACCAGCTCGACCAGAAACCCTGGTCGTCCAATTAGTCGTCGTCTAATCACGATTAGTCGTCCGACCAGGTTCATGCTTTTGGGCCTGTTTTGCATGTGGGCTGCTGGGCTTTGGCTTGGCCTTCAACTTGGCCTGTTAGGGTTATAGTAGACAACTGAGGCACCCAACTCTCCCCTGGCGCCGCAATTTCCTCCCCCGCGTGGACAGGATTTTTACCTCAGTCATGCGCGCAAGACTTCTCTTCCCGCGGGGATTCCTTCCTTCCCGCCGCGGGATTTCCCCACCCCCCGCGTGCTTTTCCTCTCTCTCGTGCCTCCTCTCTGTCAGTCACTACACTGGTGAAGTGGTGAGCAGCAGGGACGGGAGCTGCAGGTGCCAGCGTGGTCCTCGCCGCTGGTCGGCAGGATGAGCTACTCCGACGACGGTACGTGCCGGCCTTTCCCCTCTCTATATTCGAATTGCTATCTTCTTCAATCCTCCCCTGACCCCTTCCCTCACTCTGCACTTGCTGCAGATGTGGACCGACAATGTGCAAATGTGGAAGTGATAATGCCTGTGCCTGACATTGAAGGAGTTCCTCCAGAATCTATTGGGTCAGGCCTCTGCTACTACAGATGTGCAATCCATAATTGATAGGGCTATAGCAAAACTACCTCCAGATCTACAAGCCCAAGCTGTTGACAAAAAGAGGAAGGCAAGATCACAAGACCCGGGATGGAAGTTTGGTGGTGGGAAGATCCAACCCAGAAAGACTTTGTGACATGTATATTTTGTAGGAAAGCAACACCTTGCTGGGGGGTATGGAGATGCTATTGGCTGTCCTAATTCTCCAGCAGATGCTGGCTTACATCAAAAAGAATTCAAGGACTGTTCTTGTGGATGTGGAGGCATAAGCACAAGGTGATGGTGAAGAGGAACAAGATGTTGCTGCTGAAAAAGAAGCTGAAGCTCCACCTGAACGAGTACAAAGGCAAGCAAATCAAGAAGAAGATTGCTCAGGCTGCCATAACTTCTGTCACTGTTACTGCTACAGAGAAACCAAGGACTCAAAAATATTCTAGGTCAGTGAGTTCCATGCTGATAAAGTCACCAGAGGAAGTAGTTGCAGAGAGGCACAAGTCCAAGCAAAGTCAACCTACACTTGACCACTGCACAAAGAAAAGTAAGGAGGACAAAGTAATTGTTGACAATCATGTTGCAGATTTCTTTTATGAGAATCACCTTTCATTGAGTGTCATTAATTCTAGAAGCTTCGAAATTTTGGTTAAGTCAATTGGACAACATGGTCCTGGGTATCGGTTACCATCATATAATGACATTAGGAATCCGTTGCTTGAAAAGGCTGTAACTAGAACATCAGAGTTGAGGAAGAAGCATGAGGATGCATGGAAGGAATATGGCTGTACCATAATGTCCGATGGGTGGACTGACACAAGCCACCGCCATCTCATCAATTTCCTTGCTAACAGTCCAGCTGGGACTTTTTTCCTAGGGTCTGTTGATGCTTCAAGTGAGGTAGCAAGTGCAACTATGTTGGCTGATTTGTTGGAGAAGCAAATTGATAAGGTTGGGAAGGAAAATGTGGTGCAGATTGTAACTTGTGCAACCAACTTCAAGCTAGCAGGGAGGCTTTAAATGGAGAAGATTCCCCATCTTTTTTGGACACCATGTGCAGCCCATTGCTTGGATTTGCTGCTGGAGGACATTGGGAAGATCCCAGAATTTAACAGTTGCATCAACATGGCAAAGAAGGTGACCAGATTTATGTATAAGCATGGGAGGGTTCTAGATCTCATGCGAGATAAGATTGGAGGGGATCTTGTGAGGCCAGGTGTAACTCGTTTTGCCACTTCATTTCTCACATTGTCATGCATGCTTCGTACATTGAGGGGCTTAGTGGGTTAGTGATGAATGGCATGCACTCTTTCTCTACCACTCAAGAAGGCCGGCGCGTGGAGAACATTATCCTTTCAGTGCCATTTTGGGGTAAAGTGGAATTGTGCCTAAGAGCTTCACAACCACTTGTTGCATTGAGGATAGCAGACGGAGATGAGACACCGGCAGGCTCCTGAGATTATGGCAGCCATGGATGTTGCAAAGGCTGCAATCCAGGAATCTTTGAAACACAAATCCAAGCAAATTCTTTGCCATAAAGGGAAAAAACATGAGACAAGCTGCAAGGTTGAGGATCATGTTTAATCATGTTATGTGGAAGATGGTGAGTGAGGAGCAGCAGCAGAACAAGATTAGCAAGCAGGCAGATGACTATGAGAGGGCTGAAGGTGAAACCCAGACCTTTTACCACAAGTGCAGTAAACTTTGGTGAAGATAATAGTATGTCTAGAATAAATTATTCACGCAGCTACGATGCCAAAATCTCCTAACATGAGTAAGGCAACGTTTCAAAACAGAGCAAATAGTCAAGGCATGATTACAAGTTTACAACATGCAACGGTAGTTATAGAGGTAAGGTTCAAACACTAGTGCCTCCAATCACCTAGATACACAACAGAAAGTTTCCCTACTGGATGTACTCCTTGCATAGCACACAAGAGGCTTACCTAGTTATTGCATCCTCCTTTTTGTCCTTGTCGATAAAAATATCAGTAAGAAAAAATGCAAAACTCTCACCGCAGATCTCTGGATACAGGGAACAAACATAAAACATGATAAACTGCAAAAGTCAAAATAAATGTGTCAATGCAAGAGGGCAAGGCAGAAAGCAACTGAAAATATAAGTTGGGTACTAAACATTGTGAATCTACTTTAGAGGAGAAAAGGTCAATCCTTAACCTGTGCGAATTTGGATTTGTGCACCCTTAGCACATGTGATTTAAATATAGCCTTCAAAGTGTCAAATTCCTGTCCAAGTCAATGACAAAACATGAGCAATATCAAAACAGAAGTGCTTATATGTGTTTACTTATATTTCACCCCTAAGTCATGAAGTACCATAAAATAGAACATTTCTCAGAAAGCATTAGATCAGTTGACAATTATAGAAACTCAATCTCACAAGAATCAACCCTAAGGATGGAGCACAAAGTTAAATGTCTGTACACAGCTCAGCTCTACAGGGTGCCTCTGTTTTGCATTCCAATCTGCATACCTTTACCTAGTTAGGGCCTTGGGGTCCATTCAGGATGGTGCCTCTTGGATTATATTCTGAGTTGGGTTTGGTCTGGTGGTCCTGACAGTTTCTACTAGCCAGGTTAAGTGAAATACAGGACCAAGACAAAGATCAAATCCTCGGCCTATTTGTTTCGGCTTTATATTTTGGATTCTGGTTCAAAAAGCTGAAACTAAATAAATGGTGCTTTCTAAAAGCAGACGTTAGAATCCAACCATTACACCACAATCCTCAAGTGCGTCCCACCAGCTTACAGCTTTTAACAACCCACATCTACAGCTAACTTTTAAGAATCCAAAGCTTAAACCATATTAAGACTAATAATCCTTAGTGAAAGAAACTTTGGGTCAACAAACTAAGGCAGCAAAGGGAAGAGAAGCTTGAGCACAAAACACGATACATCACTAAGCTAGAAAAGGAGAGAAAGCTAAACAAAACTTTGAACGGTTGTGAAATACATCTCGTCAACAAGGTGATGGCTGTTTCTGGTTACAGGATATCCACTGTGTTAACCTTCAAGCTGTCAGAGAAGCACATCCTGAGATGTCATGAAGCTACTGGCCATTGTCAAAGACGACACATCTAGGAAGCCAACACCTAATATCCCTGAAGGAGAAGCTACTAGCCAATCAGGCATACCCTTAAGGCCTTGTTTGGTTTGGTGGGGACTGAAGGGTGTTGAGGGCGAAACAGAACAAAACCTGAAGAAGAAGCTGCCGCCAGTGCAGTACATGCCACAAAGTAGCTAATGCGCCCCCCACCCCATTCTCGTTCTCCAATAACACTTCATATGGGATCTGAGGGTCTCTGATTTCCACTAAACTCCTCAGACAGGTTCAGCCATTCTATAACCACATATAAATAAATCATAGCATCTCTTTCTCAAAATGGATCAGCCCTGTGTTGTAACTGCATATGCATGTTAATTTGGTTTGAGTTTGGTGAGGGCAGCCACTAGCCAGGTTAACCTGAGGTTCTGAACCATGAACAGTCATACAAAATATTTTGTGGCAAATTTACAAGGGGGGGAAACAAAGAAACCATGCATACCTACATGGGAATATTCACATATATTTAACTAAAATTGCCATTAATAAATGACTGTAGCCCTTATTAACTTTTTGTGGCGATGTATCTATGTAGATCAGTACTATAAGTCTATAATTATGTTTTCATATTCCCAAATAGCATGTTATACAAAAAAAGGATGACCAATGAAGGCTCAGTTTTCGAGTTAAGATTCCAGCCATGTGCTCACCTTTCTTAGGCGATCAGGTTCTTCTTCTGCGCATGACTTGAGGTGCTCACACACAACCACCATTAAACCATCAAGTTTCTCAGCACATACATTTCCTCCAAAAAGAACCTAACCAATCAAAGTAAGCCTTAATTTACTTACAGTTAATTATGTAATAAATTGCACACGTTTCCTGTTAGAAGTACTCAATTAGTAATGCAAAGAACATTCTAAATATGACAAACCATTGTTCCTTCTTGACCAAGGTTATGTTCATCCTCATCCAAATCCTCAAGCTCCATGTCAAATATACCTTTGTTGTGTTCATCTTGAAGAATATCTTCCCATGTTATATTAACCTGCACTCCAATCAATCAATAAGAGAAAAAACCAGTTCCAAGATGATTAACTAGCCATGCAAAATGGGAAAGAGCATACATCCAATTCCGTAAGTAGATAAACAACTTTCTCCAACAATGACGGTCCAATGATGTCCCAAACGTCAGCATCAAGACCGAACATGCACTCAACAAATGATACCATCTTCTGCAAAGACAATCCCAGAAGGTAAGATTGATTGCTCATGACAGTATAAGTCGTGCATGTGTAAAAACTGCACGGCAGGACTGTATGGACATGGTATTATTAAACAGACAGGCCTCAGCAAGATGACAAGTTTGTAAGATAGCGGACTAAGGAAACATGTTGAGTACTAAAAAATGGCATAAAAGCATCAAATCAAATAGCTATAACAGCACATAACTTTACATTATGTTAAAATTGGGCGACATTAGTTTGCATCCAATTTTTTAGTTAATCCCGACCCACCCACCCACCCACCCCCACCCAGGGTTTAGGGTTTAAGGAAACATGTTGAGTACTAAAAATGCATAAAGGCGTCAAATCAAATTGCTATAACAGCCCATAACTTTACATTATGTTAAAATTGGACGACATTAGTTTGCATCCAATTCTTTAGTTAATCCCCGACCCACCCCCCTCCCCCAAAACCCGGCCCAACTCTAAGAATCAGAGTGGGGGAGGGGGGGAGCCAAGGACAAAAACAGAGACATGGAGAGAGGTTATAGTTTTTCTGAACCATACGCATGTCAATTATCTATCAAGAATTCAAGTAAGTTGGGACTATCTGTAAACAGACACAGCAGATAATGAAAATTAGAATAGCCTACAGAAATAACACTTACAGCTTTGTTATCAAACAACTTTGGCATACTCCTATCTATTATATCCTTTAACATCCTTGGTGCTAAGGGCACAGTGTAAGTAATCACTTTCAAACTCTTTTGCAACTGAGAGTAGATTTCTTCCTTCTTTGCAAGCCACTTTGGCTCCTCAATGTAACGTGGTCCAGGTGGAGTGAAATTATTCACAAGCATCTGCAAACATTCTCTGAGGTACTGATCTGCCACAGCAGCCTACACAAATACAGTCAATCAGAAACAAACACACAGATGCAGAAAACTCTTGATATACAACTGAGGAAGTATACCAATCTGGTTATTAAATCCAAAAGCGAAACCCTTTGTGTAGCTGTTTAAGTCCCAGACACACATGGTAAATATCTGAAAAAGAATAATTTTAGTAACATTTCATTCACTCGACAAAAATGAAGGAACGAGCACTCTCGATTAGATTACATTGTGTAGAAGTGTGTGATGATACATGGTGTCTATCTTGGATACTTCTTCTGATAGTGCCCTCAAAGTAGTCTGGGAAAAAAATAGGGCATAAGCATGAAACAGAACTAACAAATCAAGTGTGGAAAGGTGGACAAGTTAAAATAGGGCTAAGAGATAAAAACTTACAACAAACAAAGCTTCCTCATCGCCATTCCTTCCCTTGGTATGGTCTACTACAAGGCCTAGCAGGAAATCATATTGATCTTTGTCTCTTAGGTCAATTAAAAATGGATCCTACATGATAGGTCACCATGTTAATACCTTTATACATAGTAGTGGTTCTGCTATTCTATAAGTAACTCAGGAATTCATTAAATAGACAATAGAATTCTGCTCTAAAGTTCTCGTAAACCCTTGTTTGGATGACATCAATAGCAAAATGAAAAAATGGAATGAATTCATAAATGTAGGGGACCGAGTAAAGGCAGTGTTCTGGGGACTGAGTAAAGGCAGTGTACTCAAATCAGCAGACTGAGCTCAGAAGGAAAATTTTACACGACATACACGGTTGCTAAATAATTTATGTATTTTGGGTTCCATTTGGTTAGTCTTTTAAATGACAAGGCATTACTCCAGTCTCCGTGAAGTACATAGCTACAAGAAGCAAAAAGAGCGACTATTACCTACTCTCTAAGAAAGGCAAATAAACACCGCAGGTACTTTCATTTGTCCACCTGTTCAAACATGTATTGTGTACAAGCTTCCTTACTTGGGTTTTGAGGTGTAAAAGCAGAAGAATCCTGCATGTGGTAATTAAACACCCGCAATTTGAAATGACCACCTTTCAATTTCCCCAACTCCACACCTCACATGCATCTGGCGAATTTGGTCATGTCTTCACCAGCAAGCTTTAGTTTCGAACTTGAATGCAGGAATATAAAAGTTCACTGCAAGTCTCGGTTACGTTCTGGAGAATATGTTTTCCATAGCATGATAAGTGAATGCATTATTGCTCTTGTTATTCAGACTGCAAAACTTTAATGTTTAACAAATCTATCAAAAGAAACTGGCGAAAGATGTATGCCATTTAATTACTTGTTAACTTCTAGCAGATAGGAGCAATTTGGACCACAGGTCTAGAGAATTGATTTACAGGGAAGAGGCTCATGGACGGGAAACTGCACCCCCACCCCTTTTCTCTGGGACAGCAGTAACTCTGATAGCCTATATGGATGCTTTGTATGACCGCACCTATAGTCATGTTTTGAGAAAATTAATAGCCAATACAATAGTAGCTGTCGTCATTGCACTCCTTGCTTTTGGTCACCCTCCACCGCTGCTGATACGAAACAAAACCAGAGCCAGAGGGCAACAATTGTAAATTTCTGGACTTGATAACAAACATTGCATCATTGCCGAATCCTCACTTGGTTCGGCTTTAGTTTGGTTATCCAGGGGAAGCTTAGGAATTCTGAAGATCATGCCCCCTCCTTCAAACGCCCTAAATCCTAAGAAACCTTGGTTGCAGTACAAGAAGAGCTAGTATATTGCGTCTGAATTTATAGTCCAAGTTCAGGGGTTGCACAATTTTCTTGCCAAGCTCCAAAATGAATGTCCAATAATTGAAGCAATAAAGCAAAGCATAGAAAGATTGAAGCTAGAGTCTTAAGTACTTCCAACTTCCAAGACGAACGAGAATACTAATAATCATCCAAAGCAAATAAGCCACCGAAATCAATGTCCCGTCATATTCCACGGCGACGAGCTAAGGATGGAAGGTCCATACCATCCGCACGGACTGCAGCACATTCCCGACATACTTGAACATCTTCGAGTCGCTGCCGTTCACCTCCATATCGCTGCCGGTCACCTCCATATCACAGGAATAATCTCAGCGAGGGAACCTACAGAAAACACAGACCGAATGAAGTCCAATCCGGGAAGGAGTGGAGGAAATTCGGGAGGCGATCGGGGCCCGCGCGCCGCCGCAGCTAGGCGCTCACGGGGAAGTGGAGAGACGAGGTCACGGGGAGTTGGGGTCAGGGCGACGGCGGTATGGTGGGCTGTGGGCTGGAATTGTTGACGAATCCTGGTTTGAACAATGCAATACACAGTTATTAGTTCGGTTGCGAATTGGTCCAATGGTAGCCGGTGGACGCTACCCACCGGGTTTAAATCCTCGACGCCGCATCTTTTTTTTTTTTCACTTTCCCGCGATTTACGGTGTTATGCATTAAGTGGTATAAGCGGCGTTCCCGTCGACGACGAGGCGCCTATGGTGACTTCGAGAATCTCCAGATCCGCCGGCCGCCCAGCCCGCCCGGAGGTGCTCATAGGGGCTCGGGTTTGCGACGTGTGTTCATAGGGGTGAGTGTGCGTGCGTGTGTGGCGTCTGCGTTGTCTCTGTGTAATTCTAAAAAAAAAAATATTAGTTCGGTTCCTCGAATCGGTTTGGTTGCAATCAAACCGAACACACACAAAAAAACGATCCAAACCGAAAAACCGAACTTCGAGAATTCAATTCAGTTTCGTTTGGTTCGATTTTCGGTAAAAAAAGTGCCTAGGGTGAGGGGGGCAGGCAGGGGCGACTGCCGGAGGCCCGTGAAGTTATGGGGCCCAACTTGTATAAGTGTTTAGTACATATAAAATTCGGCCGCTTTTTTCTCGGCTTATTTTTTCTCACACAATACTATTAAATTAGCCGAGAATCGCCTAGCTTATAGAATCAGCCTTTGACATAATCATTTGAAGGCCCATTACGTACACTAACCGTGTGTTTGGTTGAGGGTTAGGTGGGTTGGGTTGGATCCAACCTAGTTTTTTGGGTTGGGTTGAACCCATCTCGGTGTTTGGTTGCATTTTTTTATTTTAGGGATGGAGTGAACCCATCCCATGTTTGGTTGAAGGAAATAACAATTCGGGTTGACGGCGAGGAAACACCTGGAGGAGATGTGATTTTGCATCGGGACCCCTAAACTATTTATAAATTAGGGAAGGCTATATTAGCAAATGTTTCTTTGTAGCGCTTTTACATCGGGAACCCTATAAGAGAAACAAAATTAAATTTTAGTCCTTCTTTTTCTTCGTACACGTGAGTGTAGAGCGCCGCCGCCCCGGCCGGATCTCGGCACGAGCCTCCCGTGCGCGAAGCTCCGCCGCAGGCACGAGCCGCGTCCGCGCGCGCGCTCGGCCTGGTGAGCTCCGCCGCCGGCGCGAGCTCCCACATCGGCGGGCCGAGCGAGATCTGCGGCCAGGGGCACGAAGCCGGCAAGAATCGGCCGCAAGGTCCGCGACCTTCGCGAGAGAAGGGGAGCGAGACGGAGACAGGCGGGCCGGTCGGAGCAGAGGGCTGGACGCGCCGCCTTCGCGGGGCCATGGTCGGCGGACGCGGCCATCCGGCGGGCGCGGAGAAGGGGAGGAGCGGAGACGGAGAGAAACGGAGACGAAGAAAGGACGCTGACGGAACCCGCGCGCGGTAACGCCGTCCGGCCCGGATTTGGTGGGTTGGAGCGAACCCCGCATCCGGGAGGAATATTCGCATCGGGAGCGAACCCGTCCCACCACTCCCCAACCAAACAGCCAGAAAAAGGGGTTCGACCCAGTGGGTTCGACCCATACCTCCAACCAAACACACGGTAGCAAAAAGCAGTAACGTGTACCGTAAAGAACCTCGTTATTCATACTATATATAAGAAGAGTATAGACTAGTTCAACGGGCCCCTTATCTTCTTGCCCATATGTCCTTAAAATTATAGAGACAGCGTTGACTGACATGATCTAATAAAGCTCTAAATAAATATTTTTCATCTCACAACAAATTTGCATTAGCCAAGCTATATTTAGCATTCTCGCATTCCACCAACTTCCGTTTCTAGTCTCTCCCCCGCGGGCCCCGCCTTCTCCAAAACCTCTTTGTACGCCGCACCCGCACCGAACCGCACGCCGGCGGGCGGCGGCCATGGCGTACCTCCCTCCCCACAAGCGGCACCCCAGCACCACCGCCTCCACTCCCACCCCCGCACCCGACGCGCCACCTCCGTCCCTCTCCTCCTCCTGCGCTCCCTCCCCTCTCCTCCCCACGCGGCCGCGGCCGCGGCGCCGGCGGACGCCACCAGCGCGCTTCTACAAAGATCATCCACGCCGCCGGCTGCATCTCCCGTTGGTCCCCGCTACCGCCCTTCTCCGCTGGCGGCGACGGCGAGGAGCACACACTCCGCCTGAGTCCTTCCCTTGCGCCCCCATCGAGCACAGGACCGGCGCCAAACCCCTTGCCCTCGTCGTCGCCTCCACCCCAGGACAGGAATCCTCCGGCTCCACTACGGCGGCGGCGGTCTCCGCCATCGCCGAGAGGTTCCTCCCCGATCTCCTTGCCGCAGCGGAGAGGTCCAAGGCGGAAGGCGCGCCTAAGGATGAGTTGGTGAAGCTGAGTCTCGTGGCAAGGCTGGGAAAGGTGCTCTTCCAGTGCCAGCCGTGAGTCTTTCTCCTCTTCCTGTTTTGCATACATTTCTGGGACCTATGCTTTGCGCGATCTTGTGATGGATGCTGAATTCGATGATTCATTGTGAATTATATGTCTTCAGCGGTGGACCGCCCGTCTCACTGGACACACTCCGCCAGGCCGCTAAAGCAGGGGAAGATGGTTCCAAGAGCCAGTTGTGTAAATCGTTCTACACCAGTGTGCCCAGTGAATGTCTGGATGATATGGAGAGGTCCATGGTGAAGAGGATGGGGCTGGATTTTGATTCGTCCAAGGAGCACTACCATGTGAAGGTTTGGCCGTCTAATGCTCCAATGTGAACTACCGTTTGTGTTGGCCTCAGACGAGTAAATGGGTTTAATGGCCTGCAATTTTGTGATAGGTGTTTGACAAGAATCGAAGTGATTCTACAATATCTTGCAAATGCACCGTGGAGGAAGATGGTAGCCTTGCTATCCATAAGGTTAGTGTACCATTAACCATCCGTCCTGAGTTTTTCTTTTGTTTTGTTACAGCGTTTTAAACTACCAGATTCCTTCATCCACTTTGAGAAATATCAAAAGTTTTGATTGTTGTCTAGTATAATTGCTCTCTCCACAAAGTCTTGATTCCTGAGGACATTATACAAATTTAATAGTTATAGCACTTTACCATTAGGCACGCCCAACTACATAAATAACTGGCCGACAAAATAATGAGGCTTTCCTGTGACTCAGATGTATTGCAGGTATTTTAAATTTGTAATGCCATTTCTGTAGGAATACTTGATAGCCGATACATTATGAGATGCAGAGACATGAACATATTTGCCTCAGACATTGTTGTGGGCTGTTTACTTCTTACCACTGAAAATCTCCCGAACTTCCGTATTTTTTGCTTGACTTGTTTAGCTGATGTCTCCTCAATTAGCTGTGTGTTTGTCCAAGCTCGTATATCCTTGACCGTGCATTACTTTATATATCTAGATAATTGATCATTTGATGTATTTAGCTGTGCTTTCAGCTTTGCGAAAAACAGTTTATGCTACTTTTCACATCTCTTGTCAATATTTAGGATTGCCATAGGTCAATTATATTCATATGATTCCTGATGTTCTTTGTTTTTGTTAATTCAAAACCAAGAGTGACAATTCGAACTCCACTGATTGCATCTATTGATTAGCCTTGATTTTAAAAAGGATAGTAAAGTAATGGAAGAAGTAGGTAATTGCTTGTTGTTACTCCATGTTATATCGTATTGCAGTAGGTACATGAAAAACTTGTGAATTTCTGGGTTAACTGGTGATAGTTAGTTAGATTATAGGATGTGGTATACTCCACATACTATGGACCTTGCTGTGTTCTTCAAATGTAATTACCTTCAACCAGCAATTCAAACAATATTTCATGCTCTGATTCTTCAGTGCTACCTTGTATGCAGGTTGAATTGAATCAGGTACGTCACTTGGTGGAAGACATATCCTGTCTTTTCAAAGGCCTTGATCTAAGGCTGATGTTGTGTAAGAAAAGGATCCTGAAAAACCTAGATGTAAGTACTTATTGAGAACACCTTTTTCGTTTCCAGTATTATGTTTTTTTAATCAAAATAAAGATTGTAGACTTACTTGATGTCAACTGCAGTCTGAAGTGGAGAATGCTGTAAAGAGCTTGGTGTCTGCTGCTATTATTGATCCTAATGTGAAAGGGGGAATTAGATGGCCACTTGGAAAGGAGTCAATTGGTGAGAGGTTCAGCATAGTTGGGGTGTGGCACACGAACAACAAAGCTTTCAGAAATGAAACCATGAGGCTCAAGCTAAGGCATGCGGACAGATTCGATCACCGGAGCTCGAGTGGGGAAGTTTCCGATGAAGTTACATTCAAACTAACTGCCATTTCTCGCAAACTGGAGGTTAGTGAAATCTACTCTAAAACATTGTGTTCAACTCTTCTGTAGCTACGTACTGTTATGCTTGTGTTTCTATGCTGAATTTGCTTGAGAAAACACAAGTTCTGAATCCGTTTGCAGTTTTCCTTTTTTTGGAGCCACTCATAATGTACAGTTGGTGGCATCACAGTCCTATTTAACATTGAAATAGACTGCACCCTGACAACGCCTTTTGTTAATTTCCTAGGAGGATGATCCGGTGGAGAATTCTGTGAAGGAGATGCTGGAGTCTGCAGTCCAAATGGTTTGGGACAATGCGCTGAACTACCAGATCGTTCCTTGAGCTCGTTATATAGACAAAAGTCGTTCCTTGGAGATGCAACCCGAGTTGATTTCTTTGAGCCGTTATGTATATAGCGTCGTTTTGCCGTGATCTATCGCCTACGATGGTGAAACTTGAATACTGTATTATGGGAATTGGTTGGTTGGCAAGTTTTACTTGCTCCAAGCCTGGCAACAATAATTGGGGTTGATTTCAGTACAACGTGTTGATTGCTTTGCTTTTGCTTGCGGTCGTATGGATGCTATTGGGCTGTTGTAAACAGGTAGTGAACTCTCCCTTGGGTTGCTTCTCTCTAGTCAGTTTTTCAAACTTACAGGAAGAATGGGCACATACTGACATACTAATAATGCATCACATCCGCTCCTCGCGCGCCTCGTTTGTGAAGTGGCCGTGCTATGTATCCAGGGACTGGGAGCAGCCACGTCAAGTTTTCTTTTTTGTGGAGCCGAGCACGATACAACACCAATTCAACTATGACGGTGTGTAAAAAAAGATTATACAGAGATCTGCCATGGAGCCGCAGAGTCAAGAGAGTTCAGCTTCCTACATCTACATGCCGTCGCTCCTGGCTCCTCTGGTCTGGACGCGTAGTTGCCCACCACCACCAGGTGGTCGACGAAATGCCCAAGAGAGCATCCATGATCCATGGCATTGCATCAATTGGAGGCCTCTGCCGTCTGCTGCCTGGGCGCTGGCCGGCCCACCGACAGCCTAATGCCAAGCACCAACGCACGTCGATCTGGTATGTCCAATGTCACTCGGGTTATCATCTCTGTAGGATATAAGATACGTGTTATTTTGCTATCTAGTCCTCGATCTCTAGGATTCATATAATTAGCGTCCAGGAGATGATAAACGGAGGGTTTGTTCCAGTAGTACTAATATGTTTATACAATAGCACTACTCTCAAACCCTTCATAGCGACAAGACTCAGACAACTTCGGTCAAACAGTCATGATCCATCATTAAGCCACTAGTGGATATAATTAGCAGAGAAAAACCAAGTCAAGCAGCCCTGCTTGCTGGTCTAGTTGCGAATACAATAGACAAACCATGTGCCAAGTAGATGGCTATTACAGCAAATCAATGCTGTCTACTAGTCCCTAACCAGGATATGCATTTAGAAGAAAGCATGTTTTCTCCATACCATCGGAAGCTCCTCTAGAGTTGAAGCTTTCCACTTTCCAGAATCCCAGCCATGGCTGCTGTTGCTGCAGCTTTTGCAGGAAAAGCTATTGCAACATCAACCATCTCCCTATATCATCAACAAGGCCTTCGACCACCTCAAGGATAACAAGAAAGCCAGAGGTTTTGAAGAGTACCAAAAAAGCAAGGTTAGAGAAAACTGCTCCCTCAGATCCAAGTACTCTTTGATGCCGTCGACACAGAGCAGATCAGAGATCAAAGTGAGGCGCTGGATGCTTGGTTGTGGCAGCTCCGGGATGCCGCTCGAGGAAGCTGAGGACGTGCTCGATGAGCTGGAGTATTACAAGCTTGAGGAACAAGTCAAACTGCAAGATAGCAAGGTGAGTGGCTCTCTGCATAAGTACAAAGGCAAGCTCGTCCAGAAGTTTAATCACACGTTCAACACTGGATCTCTGAAGAGGTTGACGAGTGCTGTCAAGACTTTAGATGAGGCTGTTGCTGATGTGCAGCGTTTTCTTCCTGTTCTCAATCAGTTTGATAGCAATAAGTTGAAGAAGCATAAACAAGATGTGGATTTCAGGAACTGGCGTGAAACAAGCTCACTGCCTCAAAGCCTGGTATTTGGTAGAGAGAAGGAGAGGGAGATTATAGTTCAATGGTTAACCAAGGCTGGAAGCAGTGCATCTCAACAGGTCGTCAACAATGTCCCTATATTTTCTATAGTTGGGATTGGTGGACTAGGGAAGACAACACTGGCCCAAGTTATATGCAATGATGATAAGGTGAAAGGTTATTTCGATTTGATCATCTGGGCTTGCGTTTCTTATTATTATTTTGATGTTGAGACATTAACAAGAAAAGATTCTTCAAGATGTAACTAGACAACAAATAAACATTGTTGGCCTAAATGCTCTTCACAATGAGCTCAAGGAGAAATTGAGTTCCAAAACCTTTCTCCTTGTACTGGATGATATTTGGAACGATGACAGAATAGATTATTGGGAAAATTTAGTCCGACCACTGAGATATGGGAAGAGAGGGAGTAAGATATTGCTGACAACTCGCATGCAGTCGGTAGCTGATCTTGCTGCAAGAGCAATGCAGGAAGAATGCCAGTCTTTGAAATTGAGTGGACTAGGAGAAACTGACCTTCTTGATCTACTGAACATGCATGCATTTTTTGGCGTTAATCCTGATGATTACAGAAATCTGCAGCTGATTAGCAAAGAAAATGGTGGGAAAGCTCAGTGGTTCTCCATTGGCAGCAAAAAGTTCTTGGTGGATTGTTGAACAGCAAAAGGGACAGTAGCACTTGAACAGAATGTTGGCGCCGAAGTATTTATAATATCGAACAGGGTAAGGAAGGGATCATGCTGGTTTTGAGGTTAAGTTATCAGCATCTACCAACTCATTTGCAGGCATGTTTCAGGTACTGCAGCTTATTTGGCAAAGACTATGAGTTTACAAAAGAAGAATTGGTCCACTTATGGATGGGATCAGGACTGCTCCAACATGTGTTGGATGACAAGATGCCAGAGGATGTTGGAATGGAGTACTTGGATGTACTAACCAAGAAATCTTTTTTTGATGTCAAATCAAGGCCTCTGTCTTTTCATGATATAAGATGCAGTATGCGTGATGAATATTATGAAGAAAGATATGTTATTCATGATCTTTTGCATGAGTTGGCAGTTTCAGCTTCTGCAAAGGAATGTGTTAGAGTTGACAAGAATTTTTCTGAAATGAATCTAAAGACTGTTAGACACATGTACATTGAAATAATAAATCCTACTGTGGTTGAACAAATGTCTCAAGCAAAGAAATTGCGCACCCCTTGTCATGGATTTTCAAGAGCAAGATCAAGCAGCACAAGAACTCATACTGAACAAACTGTTGACTGTGTCCACAACCTTGCGGGTGTTGTCCCTAACCACGAATTCTATCTTCAAGCTGCCTAATGAATTTCGGCGTCTAGTGCACCTTCGTTACTTGTCTCTCATTCGAGTTGGACAAAGCATGTCACATGTCTCCTTTTTCCCACAGTCCGTGTACAGGTTATACAACCTGCAAATTATGAAGTACGATGATCCTCTTCTTGCAGTTCCTGTAAGAGGAGAAATGGACAGTCTCTGTAATCTAGTTAATTTGCGTCATATGCAGTTACCATATTTTATAATGGCTAAGATTCCTTACATAGGAAAGATGACATCTCTACATGAGCTATATGGTTTCTGCATCCAACAAAAGAGATGGATATACTATTGGTGAACTAAAGAATCTAAAGAGCCTCTGCTATTTGGATGTCTCAGGTCTTGACCAAGTAATGAACATAGAAGAAGCTGCTGAAGTTATGTTGGACCAGAAAGAGAATCTATCTGCAATAACAATTAGTTGGTTCCCTAGAAACGTGCTAAAAAGTTAGCCCAGTCTGTTCTGACTCATGTGACCCAAGCAAAGCTGAGCAGCTTCTTGAAAAACTACAACCACATCCTAATGCTTGTAAATTGAACATTCAAGGATATCCTGGTTCTCGATCTCCATATTGGCTGGAAAGTCCTACACTCATTAATTTGACATATCTCTTTATTTGTGATTGTAAAAGATTGCAGCGTCTTCCACCTATTGGGCAGCTACCTTCTCTCCAGTATCTCTATATAATTAACCTGGAATCACTTGACCTTGTGGATTCTTCATTTTTTTGGAAGTGAGAAACCTTATGGACTGCAATCCCTTAAGGTATTAGAGATTCAAGACATGCCTATATGCACTGAATGGGTTGGACCTGAGGGTGAGAACTTATTTCCCCGGCTTGAAACACTTGTGGTGCGTGACTGTAAGGAGTTGAGACAGCTACCAAATATACCTATCAGCATTCGACATGTTGAAATGCATAATGCTGGTCTACAAGCTATACCACTGCCACCATGTTTAGGTGCAAGTTCCTCTTCATCACAGAGGCTTGGCCTGTCTCTTTCAAAATTAACAATTTATGGCTGCCCAGATCTGTCAACTTTGTGGCAGGGGTACTCTCTTCCTGTTCTGGAAGAATTGTTCATCCAACAATGTGAGAGCCTGACATATCTACCGGAGGATTCATTTTGTTCTTCTTCAGCTCTGAAGACCTTTGATATAGTGAACTGTCCAAATTTGAAGACAGGAGAGGTCAGGTTGCCCCCAACGTTGAAATATCTCACTTTGGGATCGTGTGGTGATGCTGAAACTCCACTGATTTACTCATTGCAAGATCTCACATCACTGACACGATTGGTTTTAGATGGGTGTGCAATGTCATTACTCCCTTCGAAAGTTTTTGCGTGTTTGACAGGGCTAGCTTGTATGGTGTTTAGCGACTGTGCAATGACATCCCTCCTCCGCACAAGACTTTGCAAGACTGACAAATCTTGAAAAATCTAGACATTTGGGATTGCAAAAGCTACTGTCACTGGATGGAATTCAAGGGCTCGGCTCGCTCAAATCCTTGTTAATCACTGGTTGTGACAGCCTTGTTCAAGATTCACCTGACATATCAGGGGAGGGTGCTGATCTATCCGGTTGTGCCTTGGAGATCAGCGAATCTTGATATTGACCACCCATCCCTCTTACTCAAAGAGCCGTTAAGGAGCATGGCCATTGTGAAGAGGCTCAGAATTTCTGGCGGTCCTGAACTAAGACTTTTACCTGGGGAATGGCTTATGCGCAACTGTCAAGCCCTAGAAGAAATAGTAGTGCGTGATGCTTCCCATTTGCAATGTTTACCAGAAGAGATTGCAAATCTGACCTCCCTGCAGTCATTGCAGATATCCAATGCAAATCTGATTCAGATGCTTCCGGATATGCCTGCATCTCTGAGTAATCTACGCATCAACAATTGCCACACCGAGCTCAAGGAACACTACAAAAAAAGAATGTAGGCCCTGATTGGGGTAAGCTTGCACACATCCATGATGTGGATATTACCTAATATGTGGTGCATGATGTCCAATGGGATCTGATAAAGAAAAGCTTGTCTGAGTCTGTTTACTCTATATGCACTGTAGATGAAACGCATCACTTGGTACGACTTGGAACTATGCAGTTCTCTATCACGTTTTTTTCCTTTTACGTTCTGAATTGTAATTAATATATATATTAGCCTCACCAGGTGTATTTGCATTTTTCATTTATGGCAAATGTATGGAGTATATGGACCAGGGCATGCTGCTCAATGGTGACAAAGTTAGCTGAAATTTTCAATAAGTTGTAAGGCATCACTGAAGATGCCTTTTAGTTTTGACTGTGAGTTATTCCTGTTGACATGCCACCATTGATC